>JAVSCE010002123.1:0-12063 GCA_032199065.1 Smutsia gigantea
ATCTGAAAGAACTGAAATCATATAAAAAGTGTTCTCCAACATGAAACAAAATAGAAATCAATAACAGGAAATTAGACACACCTCTAAACATTCTATGAATCAAAGAGGAAGTCTCCAGGGAAATTAATAAATATATGGAACTGAATGAAAATGAAAATATGTCAAAATCTGTGGAACATGAATTAAGCAGGCCTGAGAGAGATATTTATAGCAACAAATGCTTACATATGAAAACAGGCAGTGTCTCAAATTAATAATCTGAACTCCCACCTCAGGAACCTAGATCAATAAAAGCAAAATAAACACAAAGCAATCAGAAAGAAGGAAATAATAAAGTTAAGAGCAAAAATCAATGAAATCAAAAAAAGAAAAGCAATTAAGAAAATAAATGAAACAGAGACCTGGTTCTTTGAGACGATTGATAAAATTGACTATTAAGGCTCACAAGGAAAAAAGAGAAAATACAAACAATACCAATATCAGGAATAAAACAGGACTGCAGAACTTGCATGCATCAAGGGATAATAAGGGAGTACTACAAATAATTCTACACACATAAATTTGGCAACATAGATGAAATGGACCAATTCCTCAAAAAACACAATCCATCACAACCCATACAGATTAGGAAGGAAGAAATATAACTGCCAATATTTGTAGATGACATGATTGTGTAGAAAGTCCCAAGGAATTTACAAAAAACTCCTAAAACTAAGAAATTATTTCAGCAACTTCACGGGATACAAGATAAACATGAAAAAAAATCATTTTTATTTGTATATGCTTGCAATGGGCACCAAAACTAAAAATACAATACTATTTATAATTGCTCAAGTGGAAGAGAAAACTGAGGCATGAATCTAGTAAAGTATGTACAGGGCATGTATGCTAACAACTACATAATGCTGATAAAGGCAAATAAGAAAATCTAAATAAATGAAGAGACACATACTGTATTCCTGGATTGGAAAACTCAAGATTGTAAAGATGCCAGTTCTACCCAAATTGATATATAGGTTCACTGGGATGCTTATCAAACTCCCAGCAAGATTGTTTTGTAGATATGAAAAAGATTAATCTAAAATTTTTATGGAAAGGCAAAAGGAATAGAATAGGTAAATCAGTTTGAGAACACAAGAATAAAATGGGAGGAATCAGTCTATCCAACTTCAAGACTTATTGGTTTAGTTTTCTACTGCCACTCAAACAAATTACCATAGTTTAGTGGTTTTAAACAACATGAATTTATTATTTTATAGCTCTCAACCGAAGCCCTAAATTAATCTCATTGGGTTAAAGTCAATGTTTCAGCAAGGCTGTGTTCCTTTTAGAGGCTCTAGGGAAGAATCTGTTTCTGGCTTTTTCCAGCTTCTAGAGGCCACCTACATTCCTTGGTTTGTGGCACCTTCCTCACAGTGGCATTTACTCTCATCTCTGCTTCCATCACCAAATCTCCTCTTTCTGACTCTGATCCTCCTACCTCAGATGTAATTACCTTGGGCCCACCTGAATAATCCAGGCAACTCTCCCCATCTCAAGATCCTTAATTTAATCATACCTGCACAGTATCTTTTACCATGTAAGGCAATATAATCACAGGTTAGGATATGGACATCAGTGAGGGGCCATTATTCAGCCTACCAGACTATAGTAATCAAAACTCAATGGTATTTGTGGAGAAATAGATACACAGATCAATGGAACAGAACAGAGAACACAAAAATATGCCCAATTGATTTTTTGACAAAGATGCAAAAGTAATTCAATGAAGGAAAGGTAGCCTTTTCAATAAATGGTGCTTGAGCACCTGGACATCCAGAAAAATGAGCTTCAGTCTAAGTCTCACACCTTATAAAACAGTTAACATAAATGGATCACAGACTTAAAATAAAAACCTAGAAAAGTTTTAGAAAGAAATAGAAATTCTTTGTGTCTTGGTCTAGGCAAAGAGTTCTTAGACTTGATACCAAAAAACATGGTCCATGAAAGAAAAAATGGTTAAATCGGGCCTCATCAAAACAAAAGTTCTTCTCTCTGAAAACCCTATAAAGAGAATGAAAGACCAGTTCCAGAGTAGGAGAAAATATATGCAAACCACATATCTGACAAGGACCTAGTATCTAGAATATGTAAAGAATTCTAAAAACTAAACAGTAAAAAACAAAATCCTAATTCAAAAATGGGTAAAAGTCATGAAAAGACACTGTACCAAAGAGGATATACTGATGATAAGCACATGAAGAGATGTTACATCATTAGCCAGTAGGGAAATGCAAATTAAAATCAGAATGAGATATCATTACACAACCATCAGAATGGTTAAAATAAAAAATAGTGATGACATCAAATGCTGGTAAGGAAGTAGAGAAAGTGGATCACTCATACATTGCTGGTGGGAATGTCAAATGGTAAACCACTTTGGAAAACAATTTTTTTATAAAACTAAACATGCAACTACCACATGACCCAGCAATTGAACTCCTGGGCATTTATTCTGGATAAATGAAGACATGTTCACACAAAAATGTGTAGATAACTTGTTTATAGTAGCTTTATTTATAATAAATCAAAACTGGAAACAATCAGATGCCCTTAAAGTGGTGAACTGCTAAACATCTGTGGTACATCCATATCATGGAATACTACTAGGAATAAAAAGGAATGAAATGGGCTCTTCTTATATTTACCTATGTATTTCTATATGTGATCTGTAAGTTTATATTGCTACTTCTTTATCAGTTTTTTGCATTATCTATTCATTTCCTGTTTTGGTACATGAGTATCCCTCCCACCCTCCCACCTCATTTTTCTTAAACCACTGAGCAGCATCTACATTATTATGACAATGTAAATATCTTCCATTGTTAAAGCAGGTAGATTCTGTAAGTTGTGTTTCCTTTCTTGTATACCCTTTTGCTTTTCCTAGAGTTCATGGAGTTTTTCTTCTTTTTCACTTGCTTAGGCTTTAGGTACCTATCAAAATGCTTCATCAAATAAGTCAAATGTCTGCCAAAAATTTTTTTCTGATTCCCTAGGTATATCAGATAACATAACAATTCTTTTACATTTATTGGAAACTTCCTTCTCAGAGCCGCCTCTCTGCTCAATTGGCTTGCTCTAAACTGATTTTCCCCTAGGCCTGCTGCACAGTTGACACACTAGACTTCTCTCCCTACCTTACCTTGTTGGGATCATTGTTTACTAGACCCCATGTCTTCCTTTTTGTTTTACTACTTCATTTTGCTGGAGAAAATCCTCTAACCTCAAATCAGAGGCTGAATGGGAGGCAAAATGTTTAGGTCCTTTCATATCCTTGTATGACTGATTGTGACTTTAGTGTAACCTCACTGTGAATAGAATTATAGGATGAAAATAATTTCCACTCAGATTTGAAGGTATTGTTGCATTATCTCCAGGCTTCAAGTATTCATGCTGTAAAATTTAATGCTGCTTGTCTTCCTGTTCCTTGTATGAAAAAGAGTGTAATGGGCACATATGCCTAAACTGTAGCAATTTTAAAATCATGGAGGAATAAATATAAAGAAGTTTGTGCAAATAAAAATGAAAATAGATCCATAGTCTCTTTTATAGAAAAATGTAAATTACCAAAAGAGACCTAAGAATAGTGACATTTAAATAAACCAGTATAACCACTAAATAATTTGAATTGCAGTTAAAAGGCTCCACACCAAATATACCACAGGCCCCAATTACTTTAGATGTGGATTTTACCATAATTGTTTAAAATGGAAAGCTTGAAAAATTCATCCTATGAATCTATTCTTAGTCTTGTCACCAAAACCAAGTAAGAACACTACAAGAAAAATTATAGACCAAACACCCAAATATAAATATGAAAATCCAAAAAAAATTTTGGCAAGTCTTTTTCAGCAAAGTATTTTTTAAAAAATCATGAGCAACAGTGAAATAAGTCAGGCAGAGAAAGACAAGTACCAAATGATCTCCCTCATTTGTGGAGTGTAACAACAAAGCAAAACTGAAAGAACAAAACAGCAGCAGACTCACAGACACCAAGAAGGGACTAGAGGTTACCAAAGGGGAGGGAGGGAGAAGGGGATTGAGGGGTATTATGACTGGCACACATGGTGTGGGGGGGATCATGGGGAAGACAGTGTAGCACAGAGAAGGCAAATATTGACTCTGTGGCATCTTACTACACTGATGGACAGTGACTGCAATGAGGTATGGGGGGGACTCTATAATATGGGTGAATGTAGTAACCACATTGTTTTTCATGTGAAACCTTCATAAGAGTGTATAAAATGATACCTTAATAAAAAAAAACATGAGCAAGTAGGGTTCATTCCAGAATATATGGGTATTTTTAACAAAGAAAAATATCTAATAGCCTGATTACCATTAATAGATAAAGGAGAAATATGTGATCATTTCAATAGGTGCAGAAAAATATTTAATGAAATTTAATGCCTATTTATGATTTAAAGTAAAACATTTGGCAAACTGGAAATAGAAGTGGACCTTTATTTAATCTTTGTTGATAAAAGATATCAATCCAGAACCTAAAGAAAATATCATACTTAAGGTGAAACTTTAGAGGCCTTCCCATTAAAATAAAAAACAAGACAGGGATACCCACTAGGATTGCTTCTATTCCACATGGTGCTGGAATTTCAGGTGACTACGGTTAAGACAAGCAAAGAAATAAAGTAGAAGAATCAAAAGGGTGATACAAAATTGTTGTTTGCATATGATATAATTGGCTACATAGAAAATCCAAGACATCTACAGACAAA
The DNA here is from genome assembly GCA_032199065.1 of Smutsia gigantea. Lineage (NCBI taxonomy): Eukaryota > Metazoa > Chordata > Mammalia > Pholidota > Manidae > Smutsia > Smutsia gigantea. The sequence continues at coordinate 4,776 of JAVSCE010002123.1, forward strand.
CAATTAGAACTAAAAAGGAGAGTTTGACAAATGCTGGTTATAAGATCAGTATACCAAAATTGGAAATAATACAACAAAAAAATAGAGATTATAAGAAGAAAGAGATGCAGGACCTTTATGGAGAAAATTATGAAACACTAATGAAGTACATAAAGGAAAACCTGAAGAATGGAAATTATACCATGTTCATGGTTGGGAAGGCTTAGTAGTATAAAGATGTCAATTCTTCCCAAAATGAATCAATCAATTCAGTGCAATTGTAATAATAATCCCAATATAGGATGATAAAACAGCCAAGAATAACCCTGACTCACCATATGCAAAACAAATGTCAGAAGGATTAAAGAACTTCATATGAAAAGCAAACCTTTAAAACTTTAAAAATAGAATCTACAGGATAACTTTATGATCTCAAGGTAAGGAAGCATTTTTTAAACCAAACACAAAAAGGCCAAACCAAAAAGAAATTATTGATATATTTTAATTAATTATATTTTAAAACTATTATACAACTAAATACATCAAAATATAAAAATGCAATTCACAGACTGGGAGAAGATAACTGCAATGCATGTAACTAAGAAAGGATTAGTATTCACAATATATATCAATAAGTAAAAAAACAAGTATAACCCTCAAGTAGGGGGGAAGACGGACACATAAACAGGTGATTCACAAAACTGAAACCAGATAGACAATACACATGTGACAAGGTGCTCATCCTCACTAGTCACCAGGGAAATGCAAACTAAAGCAATGAGATACCATTTAACACCCATCAGATTGGCTAAAAATTAACTGGATATGGGGAGATGGAACTTCACACTCTGTGGGTGGCAGTGAAAATTTGTGAAACTAATTTGGAGCATAATTTAGTGATATCTAGTGAAGTTGAAGATGTATGTCAACTAAGGGTTTGCAATTTCACTTCCTCACCTCTCATACTATGTAGTAGATAGAGATGGTCCAAAACTGATATACCAAGAAATTGGGTTAGATATAAGCATATTCTCTACCCCAGGGCTTCTCAAACTTTCAAAAGTGCATACAAACTACCTGTGAGTCTTGTTAAAATTCAAATTCTGATTCAGCAAGTCCGAAATAGGGCCCAAGATTCTGCATTTCTAAGACACTCCCAGGTGATGCCCATGTTGCTGATAGGAAAGCTTTATTTTGAGTAAATAAAGCATAGGTTGCAAACTCAAATACCTGGAAAGGCCATGCATGTAGCAAAGGTATAATGCTGATTAGGTGGTGACCACGGTGTACTAGAGTGCCAGCTTTGAATAGAGAGGGCAGCTACTATACAGCTTAGGCTGCACAGTGCAGGTTCAGAGGTTCCAATTCTCAAGAAAGCCTGGAATTTTGGTTTTATATGAAATATACCAATTTTAAGATGTTAACAACTATGTAAGTGGAGAAAGAAAACACTATGTGAGCTAAACAAAATACATTTTGGGGTAAGATATGACCCACTGGCTTTCAGTGTGTGATCTCTGATCTAGATGTAGGATGGTAAGCAACAGAAAACCTGAAATCAAACTGTTGAGAGGTTGCCACTGGTATGTGGACATGGAATTGGGAGGGGAGAAGCAGGAGACTATTATTTCTCATCATAAGATCATTTGTACTGTTTGGTCTATTTGTACATAGGCATGACTTTGATTTTTTTTAATGTTTTAAAAATAGTTCTGGTTAAATATACAGTTGTTCCATATTTGCTTTGTCCGCTTTAGCTATGATTTCGTTTGAGCATAATTATGAACATATCATCTAATTATGATGTTGCTCTGATAGCAATCCATTAACTACTTATAATGATCTTTCTATTATGTGACTTCTAGGAATACAGCATAGTAATAAGTAAAGATGACCTCAAACAAGGGTGTAAAATTAATTAAATCGCATCAACAGCCTTCTCAAGGGTCTCATAATTACCCAGCAGTTCAGGAAACAAAGAATCTAAGATCCCAAGGCTCTATGGTCACAGAGGTCATCTTGTCCAACATGCCACCTAGTACTTGAAGTCAATATTTTCTTAACTTATATTGCTCTATGTTCCTGACTTTTCCTTTCATATCACGTAAGGTGTAGAATACTAAGTCTAAGTTTTAAAATACTTTTGGTTAGCAATAGCAGTTATAATAATAGGAGCAATATCAAATATGATGCCTAACATTTTTGGTACACTTACAATGTGCCAGGCATTGTGACCAATACTTGATGTACATCATCTCATTTGATCCTAGGAAAACCAAATGATAGCTCCCTACAAATGACTTCTTAGTTACAAAAGGAAACTGCAATGCTACACTGAGAAATCTGATGGACATCACCTTTCAAGTGATCAAAGTTAACACTACCAATATTGGGACGATCTAACATCATGTGCCTGCTAATGTGATGTACTGAGAAGGGCCCAACATAACATCAGTGGTATCTTTGCCCAAAATATATAATCTCAAGTTAATCATCATAAAACAGACAACCCAAGTTGAGAGACATTCTGCAAAATAACTGATCTGGGTTTTTCAAATATGTCAGTGTCATGAAAACACAAATAAAGACTGAGGAACTCTTACAGATTTGAGGAGATTAATAAGACATGACAATTAAATTCAATATATCATCCTGTTTCAAATCCTGAACTGGGAAAAAATAGAAATAAAGGACAATATTCATAAAAATGACAAATTTGAATATGTGTTATAGATTAGATAATAATACTGTATTAATTTTAAATTTCCTGATTTAGGTAAATATACTGTAGTTTTGTAAAAGAATGTCCTTCTTGTTAGAAAATATGCATTGGAGAATTTAAGGATAAAGGAGGAGGATGTCTCCAATTTGCTCACAAATCATTTGGGAAGCATATGTGTGTGTGTATATATATTGTGTGTGTAATATATATATATATATACACATACATACACACACACACACACAAAGAATGATAAAGTAAGTGAACCAGATTGGGTAAAATGTAAGCAACTGTAAGTTTCAAATTATATATATCAAAACAAAATTTACCAACAAATGAAATAAGTGCTATTACTATCCTATACTACAGATAAGGAGGAGAGGATCAGAAAGCTAAGTAATTTACATACTTAGTAAGAGAATTCAAACCCAGGGTTGTCTGACTCCAAAGTCCATACTCTTAACAATACTCTTAACTATTAGGATATATTGTCTCAAATTAGCAAATTTGTTCTGTTTTTGAGAACAGAATGTATGTTTGTAAATCAGTGCTTTCTTTAAAGCAGTCATCTTGGAGGGCTCCATGCTCATTCAGTTGATGTTCTTGCTGCTTAGAGTTCTCCCTCAGAAAATACCATCTAAGGTCAATTTGCTAGTCACATACTTAGAGATCACTTTGATTTTTCACCTATATTCCTCATATCTCAGTGTTACTCCCAAATGAGTATTTTGAAGGGAATATATGAGTATGTCTATTTTAAAAGTTGTCACATAACTTTATAGATACCTCTGTTCAATCTTTTTCAGCTCTTTAAATACATCAAGAATAATAGATGCTTTAAAAGATGATGTGGGGTGACAAGACAATTCAAAGTGGAAAGAATAGTCTTTTCAGTGAAAGGTCCTGGGACAATGGAATATCCACATGCAAAAGAATGCAGTTGGGCCCTCATACCTCTCCCTGATACAACAATTAACTCAAAATGGATCAAAGACCAAATGTAAGAACTAAAAGTATAAAACCATAAAACCATATGAAGAAAACATAGGGATAAGTCTTCTTGACCTTGGATTAGGTAATCATTCCTTTAAATAGGACAACCAAAACATGAAAAAAAGAAAAAATAGACAACTGGGACTTCATCAAAATTAAAAATATTTATGCTTCAAAGGACACTGTTAAGAAAGGAGAAAGTCAACCTACAGAATGTGAGAAAATATTTGCAAGTCACATATCTCATAAACGACTTAGATCTAGAATATACAATGAACTCTTACAACTCAACAGTGAAAATAAGCCGGTTTAAAAATTGGCAAAGGATTTGAATAGACTTTTCTCCAGAGAAGACATGGAAATGACCAGTAAACACATGAAAAAATGCTTAACATCATTAGTCATTAGAGAAATGCAAATCAAAACCACAATGAGATACCACTTTACACTCAGAAAGATGGCATCAATCCAAAAGAAAGAGTAAGAAGTGTTGACAAAGAAATGGAGAAACTGAAATCCTGTGCATTGTTGGTGGGAATGTAAAATGATGCAGCCCTTGTGGAAAACAGTCTGGCAGCTAATCACACTGGTAAACATAGAGTTACCATATAATTCAACCACTCCACTTCTAAGCATACCTAGATAATTGAAAATATAAACCCACCCAAAAACCTGCAGACAAATGTTTATAACAGCATTTTTCACAATAGCCAAAAGGTAGAATAATCCATATGTCTATCACCTGATGAATGGATAAACAAAATGTGATATATTCATATATTGGAATATTGATTGGCCATTAAAAGGAATGATGTACTGATTCATGCTACATGGATGACTCTTAAAAACAGTGTGCCGTATGAAAGAAGCCAGATATTGAATGTTACATATTATACTGTATGTGATTAGATTATTGCATTTATATGAAATGTCCATTATAGGCAAATCTATAGAAACAAAAGAGATTAGTAGTTGCCAGAGGCTGAGGGGAGCAGAGACACTGGGGGCAGGCGGTGGTGACTGCTAATAAACATAGGGTTTCTTTTTGGGGTGAAAAAAACGTTCTGCTATTAGGTAGTGGTGATCAAATGTACAGCTCCGTGAATATACTAAAAACCACTTTAAAGGGGGAATTTTTTTGTATGTGAATTATATTTCAGTAAAACTATTAAAGAAAAAAAGTCAATGTCTAAATTCCTTCTCAGGAATTGCCTTAGGCTTTTTTTCCCTTCCCCATGCCACATTAATCACCTTCCCCATCTGCTCCACCATCTCTGATTATGTGTTTTCATTCTTGTTCTCCAGCTTCCCTCTTGAATTTGAAGAGACCTTGTATTTAGAAAGTGCATCCACAATTGGTTGAGTGATGGACATACAACCCACGGCCGGCCAGTTACTACCAACAAAACTCAAGTTAGGGATTTCCATTGCTCCACTAGGGAAGGGAATGCCACTGCTGGGTTAGGCTTTGTGAGGCTGAAGGCATCAGGGGGTCTCCAGTAAGAGCCTAAACATGGAAACCAATCTTGATGAAGTGTCTCTGATGGCTCCTGGTGAAATAATTTGAACTCTGGATGAAAGCATGCATATGGTTGGCTCTACCCCTGAACACTATAAAGTGAGCTGTAAATTGCCTGCTTTGCTTAGCCAGTTTGGGTCGTTTGGTTTGTTTGTTTTTGGTTACTTGAAATAGAAGAATCCTAAATGCTATGGGCTGTTTTTCCTGGCTCCCAACTCGGTCAGCACTTGATTTCAAATCTTCGCCCCTCACAGGACGCTGTCTATTAGGCATACTGTGAAAGGTTCCTGCCTCTCCAGAGGGACATCAGACAGTTCCTATACCACAACCCATGTAAATTGGACTCTCCTGTAAAAAACAAATCAGTGGGCAGCAAACAGTTGTTATCCCTTAACTGAAAATGTGGAAGGAAAGTGGTGACAGCACAATGTAAAAGGATGTTACTAGAATCTCTGAGAGCCAGAACCAAGAGAGTGCCTGTAAATGTGTGGCTTGAGGTTTGGAAACATGTAAAACATCAATCAAAGTAGTAATCTCAGAGAAAACAAGATGGAATGTGACTGTAACTAAGTAACCTGAAGCCTAAATATATAGTCTACTGCACCTAGTCTCATGATTGGCACATAGCAGGGTCATTAATCATTTGTTGAGTGAATGAATGAATCTGTATGAATAAAATAGTCAGCAAACCACAGGGAAATCTAAGGAACCTGAGGCAGGCAGTTACCCCCATGGGAAGTCCAGGGGACAAGATAGCTTACATAGCTATAGGGATAGTTAGGAACATGGATGTGGATGTGGATAGAGACAATAGAGATACAGACAGAGACACAGATCAGGCTTTGTGTGTTTGGTTAATGTACATGAGCCACTGGATTACAGACCCACTCACAGTGTGGGAAACCAACCTTCGAATCTGCTGGGTTGAATAAGATAAATTTCATGAACTGTGGTGTCTTGGCAATCAGCCAAGTGGCTTTTATGTAGTGGTAACCTCTGCATTTGTCATGAGCTGAGTTAGGCTTAGTTCTGCAATATTTAACCTAAGCACCAAACAGTGAAGAAGACAGGCATTGCATCAGGGAAGATGTTTAAAAAGTAGAAATTGGTGTATCTAATTTTTAAGGTGTGATTCTTGTTTCTACAAGCTGACATTGGGAGCAGTTGAAAGAGGATTGGGTGAGAGTATTGCTAGTGCAAAAATAGCTCTAGGCCCTTTGTAGCACGAAGAGACGGTCCAGAGGGCCCTCTCACAACTCCACTGGGAACACCACAGTCACACTGAGACAGGGACCGTGGGTGTAGTCAGAGCAGGATGAGGGCCTCCGGAAAAAGCAAGGCAGGATATCTGCAGTCAGAGCAATGTAACTACATGAAAGGAAACCCCCCCTACTAAAACTCTGTGTTAAACATTCAGCTCTAGAGTCATTCTTCAGTGAGATCAGTTGGTGTACCCCAGGTAAAGAAGACTAGCACATGTTTATTTTATGCTAATCATTTATAATCATGCGTAAGATTCACTTTAACATACTAAAAGGCCCAGGCCTATGTGCTGTCTTTCCTCCTTCAGATCTGATGAAGTTGTTTTGCAAACTAGGCAAACTAATTTAGCATGCAAGCCCAGCCATAACACAGTAAAAGGCAAGAAGGATTCCACCTTAAAGATAAGGTTGCACTTAACTTACTCTTTAGCAAACAATACCTCAGCCCGCCTTGGGGGCTGAGCAGGTGGCCTTGTTTCATGTGCCCCCAGACCCAGATGCTGGTATCTCAGGGAGAAATCAACAGAGCAAGAAGTTACTTGTATCAAGTTACTTGTAAATATTCTAGGACCGCTTAATAAGTCCACACCCCTAAGCTTTTTTCATGTTCTCAAAAAATCCTCATCTGCCTATAAAACCCCTAGAAAATGCACCACACCGGACTCTCTTGTCCCCTCCTGGCGTGAGCCAGGAGCTCTTTCCTCTCACTTTATTTCTAAATAGAAGCCTGTACCTTGCTCTCCTACCTTGGGTGTTTGCTAAGCTCATTCTTCGGCTTCCTGAACAAGAACCCCACCATCACCATTTTTTTTT